>JARRAN010000002.1:0-10677 GCA_030386735.1 Alternosema astaquatica | reverse complement strand
TCAGGCGCACAAATGCATGCACCATCCCCTCGTGGCTTGTCGAGTACCCTCCTCGCCCCACTTGTGTGCAGACACCCTCCCCAAGCCACTGAGAAAGCGTAGTCGCGGCACTCAGCCTCACAGCATTTTGATCCCCGTCCGAGTCCGGCACTCGCGTGTCACCACAACGCTTGCAATTATATTTCAAATTCCCTCCATTCATCTTGTACCGCTCGTCCACAATCTCCCACCGCGACTGCTTAAATAGCGGCGAGCATCGGCACTGCCCCGGCACATCTTCATAGGAAAGCTGTAGGAGATCACACACAGCCCCGCTCGGATCTCTGTACTCAAGAACGTTGACGATAGACAGGCGGTGGACAGAGGTTCTGGCCTTGATGTACCGTGGTATCAGCAGCCTCCCATCCTCTCTCTCCATCTCCTTGTCTTCCGTACCGGGCTCGTCCCCCTCATAATCATATATACTGTAGAATTTTTTCTGATAAAGAAATGGCGTTGTTTCCCTCAGTAAAAACTCGAGCTTCTCCCTCTTCTCTTCCAGTTCAAGCAATAGAGCATGTGCGTTATCAAAGCTTCGATCATCCACCGTTATAACCTTCTCTAACCCAACACTGCCATAGCTGCGGTGTGTCAAAACCATGTCTCCACAGGGCAGGGCCTCCTTTTTAGCAAAGACACATTCCTTCAATCTCCATCGCCGATCCAGTGCATGCACAGTCGCATCCTCTCCGCCAGTACGGTGCCCGGCCCCCTGCCAGCTGCTCGTAGCTGCGAGCACAGGATAAGAAATTAAGACTGCCGCCACAATTTCCATGGGCCCAAAATAGAAACCTCTTTAGAATCTAATGGCCTTTTGAATAATTAAAATATAAATTTTATACATATTAAATACCAAGAGACCGAGCTCTGATTATCCAGGACCTGGCCTCTTCTGTGTAAATTGATCCGCAGCAGAAGCACGGCTTGCATGTGCCATTGCTTCAAAAGCGCAGATGGTGGATTGGTCGCGCTGCGGGCGTATGTAGAGACCGGCTCCGTCTTCTCGCGACATGCTCGTTGCATTATCCGGTAGTTGGAGGCGCTGTCGGCATTGCAAGTAAAGCACTATGCCAAATAATATAAATAAAATTTACTCATTTAGTTAATTGAAGTGGGAAATGGCGTCGCAGTAGAAACGCCCCACAAAACCCCCCACCGGCCCCCCGAACCGACCCCAGGCACCGCCCCAATCATACCATGCGGCCCTGGTGGGTCTAGCTTCCCAGGAGACGCAGCGCATTTACAGCCTGAAATCTCCCCTCCAAGAAGCTCCGCCGTCATGCCGGGGACGGGATAAAATGATCACCACCTCCATCTGCGGCATTCGCATCAGCCGGATAAATTTTATTCGCTGCTCCAGCTCTTGCTTATTAAACTTGTTCTTTCATTTGGCAAACCCCCATATGAAAATCTCCGAGTAACAATGGAACAGCAAGGCGTGAGAAGACAACTGTGCCGTCGGTCGTTTGGATGCAATCTGTGCTGGTCCGCGTGCTCTGCAGTCGGAGGAAGCAGGCCGGACGGAGACGCGGGGAGCAGAGTAATCGAGGTAGGCAAAAATTACGAGAAGGGTCTTCCGTCTAGAGTAGACGCTTTTTTAGCTGTTACTCCAGTCCATAGATAGTGGAGCAGCCGAGGGGCATGTCTGGTAACAAGCCCCAAGGTGATAAATTAGCCGACAACACTCGTCCTCCCTATTGCATCCTCGAATATCCTTTGGGAGAGCACGCCCCAATTTCCAGCCCTGTGGGGGGCTATCTCCTGCCCTTCATTCTGCAGCCCCCTCGATGGATCTGAACAGGCCGTGTGTGGAGCTTGCAAAGATGCTCCTGGGAAAGATTGTATGCAGGAGAGTGGGCGGAAGAGTCCTGAGGGGGATGATCGTCGAGACAGAGGCATACCTGGGTCCGCACGATAGGGCGTGCCACACGTATGGAGGCAGGAGGACAGCGCGGAATGAGGCGATGTACATGAAGGCAGGGACATGCTATGTCTACATGATATACGGGATGCACCAGTGCTTCAACATATCCTCTGCAGAGGAGGGAGCCGCAGTGCTCCTGCGGGCATTGGAGCCGCTGGACGGGCTAGATCAGATGCTTATGAACAGAGGAGGAGGAAGGAAGATAGGGGAGATCGCCAATGGGCCGTCAAAGCTGTGCGCTGCAATGGGGATAACAAGGCAGGAGATCGACAGGGAGGACATTCTGGCAAGCAGCAAGATATGGCTAGAGGATGGAAAGAAGGTGGAGGAGAGGGAAATATCGTCCGGGAGGAGGATTGGGCTGGGGAACGCAGGTGCCTGGGGCGAGGAACCACTGAGGTTTTACATAAGGGGGAACGCATTTATCAGCCGCAAGGACAGAGCCCACTGCTGTGATCAGATTAGCTCGGTATAAATAGCCCAGGGTTTAGTTTCCGGGAGACGCCAACACACTTGAAGGCGATTGCTGGGTCCAATTGAGGGGCGTGGCCCAACTAGCTTCTATTCCATGCCGTGCCCAGGCATCCGTTGATACGCTGCGCCTATAGAGCATGCTACTGGTGCTCCGCGCGTATGTCTAGCAGTGCTGATAAGTAGTAGTAGGTCAAGTCTGACAACGAATGGGTTTGTTTTCGGCCCAAAATTAAGAACCATCTGCTTTGGGAAGCTCCTCGCTGCTAGATCAGCTTGTAGCAGGATGGATGCCGGCAATACCGGTTATCCAGCCGAACAGCGCGCCGCAATTGTGAGGTAGTGCAGATACTTTTGCACCTCAGCGAATGCCTGCTGGCAGGCGTTTAAATTCGCCTAGGGCTCATTCTCTGTGCCGCATTGAGAGCGTTTGACCGCCAGTCTTAGTCGCTAGACAATACGACGGATGGCTCTTTCAAAGAATGCGCCGGAGGGGGTGCGAGTATCCCTGCTCCTTCTAGGCTGCCATGCGAACGTAGTGAATATGAGTATGCCCCAACACTGTGAGAAGAATGAGTTTGTTTTCTTTCTTGGCCTGGAATCCACGGGCCAAGCTGTATGGGAAATCCCATCGTTCAAAATTAATACCCCATTGCGAGAATAGCGGAGCGAGATGAGGCTATCGGTTGGAAGCCAGTTTATTACCAGTCGTGTCTGCAGGCGACTTAGAATAAAGATTCGTTGAAACGTGCCAGCCCTGCTGGTGAAATTAGGAGCCTATTGCACACTAGCCAGACAAACCCACTTCGAATGCCAGGTCCGGCCCCACATGAAAAATCCCGGTAGAGGGCGTAGCCGTAACAGGGCGCCTTCAGCCGTATTTATAAGGCTGCAAAGTCAATATCTTGGTCTTAAACCCACAGATAGCTACTTACAGCACAAAAGGTCTGGAGCTCATTGTAGCACAACATACAAACTGGCTTATATCCGAGAAGCATAAAATTCATTCCTGCGGCTCGCTACCGCCCTATACCAGGCCTTCCCACGTGTCCTGCTGGGAATTCAGCGCATAGTAGACAGGCACTTATCGACTAGCTTCTCCACAGATTCTATATTCCTTCCGGCTGCCTCAAGCTCTGCAAGTGCGTGCTCATTTAATTCATCCTTAGCAGCCAAGAGCCCCTCCATCTTTTCCCAAAACATCTTGACTGCCTGTAAATATATCTTGCTCCTCAGCGGCATATTCCATTTGTAAAGATTATCCCCGATGTCTTTAACTGAAAGCTCTATGCTCCTCAGGCACTGTAGCGCTTCTCCGAGCCCGATCTTATCATAGAACTTCGCAATAAGCTCATACAGCGCATTGAAGTCTCTCTTCTCCACAGAGAGCCAAGTATAGATTCTCGACAGCCTTACCGCGCATGTGCGGCTAGAGCACAGTTCATCTCTGAAAGCATCGGACAGCGGAACCCACGGATATTCTTTGTAATATATGATCCGTGTGGAGAAGCCATATTTTACTTTATCCTGGATCTCCCAGCAGTCGCATATAAACTTTATCCCCTCATAAGAACTCTCAATCGTCGAAACGTGGAAGAACACTACCATTAGAATGGACAAGCATCCAGATTCAGGGCTGGGCAATCTAAAATCACCCTTCGCAGCGTTTATCCCATCCTCGTATCCGTTCCTGACGTACACCTCGATTATCTTTCTATAGTTCATAAATAACTCGCACTCGAACTCTTCAAAATATTTTTCCCCACCAGACTCCCTGAGCTCTGCACAGTATCTGTGCAGCATGTTCGGCACGTTATAATTATTCAGTAGGCCTATGGGAACTTCGCCAAATCCAGAATTATTGAATGTTAGTTTGTTAAAGTAACCCGAACATGTCTCTATCTTGGGAAACAGCAGTCTCCTGTGTTTATCGTGGCAGAAGTGCATCACCCCGAGGAACATATCTCTTGTGGTTTCATCCTCGAGTGGGACGCTTCCCATAATGTTGGCAATCAGATACAAGAGAGGATCTCCCCCTCTCAGCGACTTGGCTGTGTTTTCCTCAGGCCTTGGCGGTTCAGATCCCTTAACTTTTTGCTTTTTGGCCCTTCGCCTTTTAGCTTTGCCTGCCCCCAAGACCAGTTCCCCAGTGCATGGCTGGTTGCCGCCAGCCCTTGCGGCGAGTCTCCGTTTCCTTGACACTGGTTGTCCAGATGCTGACTCCGGGGCAGCGAGCTCCCCTTTCTTCCGGGTGTTCTTCTCCAAAAAAGGCACAAACAGATCCAGCAGGCGGAGCTTATCACCCACGGCCCCGAGCTCAAAGTGTACTAACAGAGAGCTGATCCTCTCGTATCTCTCCATATCATCCCTGGCGTTCTCAATATCCCTAATCATCCAGTGCAGAATCGACGCGGAGTCGACTTTGTCCAGGAATCTCTGGATGCTGTCAGCCGCTATGCCCCCTAGGGAGCTTTCATCTCTCTCACAGGCTGCCTTCTGATCCTCCACCAGCTTGCGATCATCAACGCTAAGCTCAGTTTTCTTGGGGACCAACACCAAAACACCATGCCTAGGCTTATTGAGGCTGAATTGAACAGTGTAAGATATCCCGGACGGGCTGTCCACCGAGGGCCTGTACGTCATCTCTATTGCCCCGTATACCTCCTTACGTGTGTCTTCAGACCTGAAAAACCCATCGCATTTTACCTTCACAGGCATAATGGACATCTCCTCAAGCGTTCCCCTCACATACTCTTCAACCTTCTCCTTGGTTTTGTCCCATGAGAGCTTATCGTCCTGCACCTCGTCGATGATCTCCTTCAGCCTCCTCCTTCTATTCTCAGGGAACCCGGAGACCTTGGCTAGCACCTTCATCACATTGAGCACACTTGTTGCAATCTCTGCTCTGACGCCCTCTTTCTCCTTGTGATACAGTATTATGTTGTCCTCGGCCCCCTTCGTCTCATCCAGCTCCTTGTCTGTCAGCCTCAGGTCCTGGACAACCTTGGTCCACTTCTGGTGCAGATCGTGGCTGGCATTCTCCACTGGCTCCGGGCACTCCCTGGTGAAGAAGTCAACAAGATCCTCGGATGGGGCGTATTCCTTCCCGGTAAGATGGTCCAGCCGGTATCTTCCCTCGGCCGGGTCAAAGAGCAGGCAGCAGAAAAGACTGTATACCGCTATGTCACCACAGTCGCTGAAATTCATGTTACTGTCCTCGACAAGCTGCCCAGTTTTCCTGTTGTACCCACGGACTGTGAGGTGGGTGGGTGGCCTGCGGTAGTTCGAGAACGGAAACCTCATATCCCCAGATAACTCGCCGATTTTCTCGATGGCCTCATGTGCGGTCTTGTGCGCCTTGAACTCGTCTTTGTCTGTTGTGAAGAATCTGCCCCACGTCGCGCTACCGTCTTTTCCCACGTATTCCAGGACCTCCTCGACCGCCCCGAAGAACATCCTGGCCTCATCGTAGCTCTGAAGGAAGTCGAATATGTATGCCTGCATGAGAAAGCCCGGCTCGTCGATAGGAGAGAGATCGAGGGCCTCTGTCCTTTGCAGCTGGCCTCCCCCCACACCTCTGAAAAACTCTACCACCTCCATGGGCTCTGCAAACACATTTAGTACCTCGTCGGCCCTCTCAGGGAACCTATATGGGTCGCCAGATTCGTCCTTTTCTTTCAGCCTGAACATATCTGCCCAGAACAGAGGCCTCTCATCCTTCTTGCGGCGCAGCAGCACCTTCCTCACGATTTTCTCCTTTACACCTCCAGCACCTGCAGCCTTCTCCTGCAGACACTCGAGCGGGATATCGACGCCCTCGGCAAGCAGCATCATGGCCGCCAGCAGCTTCATGGCGGTGCCGGGCTCCAGGTGTTGACGAAGAAAGTAGTGCAGTGACAGGGCACGGAGCGAGGATATGCTGGCCTGCCCACCTGCCACGTTGTACATTACCTTGAGTGCTCTGTGGTAGTCTTTTAGGTACCTCCACTTGTTCGTGCTTCCACAGAAGTTGTTTGTGCTGTCATTGCTATTATCAATATCGAACGTGTACTGCCCATTCACGTACCTCAGCTTATATCTAATGTCCATGACAGGAGAGAAGAGCCTCTTGCTGCGGGCCAGCCCGTCCCTGTAGTAGATGTATCCGCGCAGCAGGTCTAGTGGGCCACCAGCCCTGGCGAAGGCCTTCTCAGCCCCACCTTCCCTGAATGACTCCCGCACACATCGTTGCACTTCCTCTATGGGGAGCACTGCCAAAACGGACGAGGCTAGCAAAATAGCGGCGGCGCACGCCCACATTGCGGGTGCTAATGAAAATTTCTTCTATAGACATAGAAAAGGAGACTCGGAAGTAAATTTTGACGTTGGGCCTATTATGTTCTGGGATAAAGCCAGTGGCGGAAATTCGAGAAGGAGTAATTGCTATCAAGTAGCCATCTTAACTGCGACGTTGTCGCACACAATCCATCTATACCCATCTGGGGGTATAAGCGACGACGAGGAACAATAAACTAAATACCTTCATCTCAACAGGATATTGCTGCTGTACTCCTGTGGGTACGAGACCCGGGCGGTCGCAGACAGTTGATGTCTTGGTTTCCATATCGCTGCTAGACTTGATGTACATTTTAAATAGACCGTGTGGGTTTCATCCGCTGGCTGATTAAGTCTTTTTGGTAGGCAAGGCCTTAATCCTTGAACGACCCTCTTTTTGGAACCCCTATTTTGGCTGTCGCATCCACGGCACTAGGCAAGGGGCGCGACAATTACTGTCGCTTTGGCAGCCCGCCTCGTACTAGGCAACCAGCTGTTTTAATTTCTATGCTATGATGAACAAATGTCGTAGGCCGTGAAAAGAGGGACAATAATTTAATGATGCTTGCTCTTATAGGGCTGCACCCGCAGCTAGCTAGCTGCTTATCCCCATCTCTCATACTCCATAGAAGTACAAATGGCTTGCTTGTAACAATGCTGCAGCCTGGCAACCAAGGCAATCGGCGGCAGATCCCAGCAAAATAGCCACTCTAGCTTCTTATTCATCTGGCATGACATGGCAAAAGGAACTGCAGCGGCACGGCGCAAAAGCTGGCATGCGAAAAAGCATGGGATTTATTTCTTGTGACCGCCCCTTTCCAAGCCTTTCCATGCGCCCTGCTAGGAAGCTAGCTGAGGGCAGACAAGCACTCATCGATCTGCTTCTCAAGAGATTCTATATCCCCACCTGCAGTCTCAAACTTTTCGAGAATCGGCTTTTCTATGTTCCCTTTACTTGCTAAGAACACCCCCATCTCTTTTGTAAATTCCCTGGCCGCCATTAAATACACCTTGGCTGACTGCAGCAGGTCCGCGCAGTGACCCCAGGAGCTAACATCGCCAAATGCAAGGCGCATGCTCTTAAGAGGCTCCAGCGCCTCTTCGGGCCCAATCTCATCACAGAGCGTCGTAATAATATCGTACAGCACCTTTAAGTCCATTTCTGTCATAGAGATCCAGGAATATAACCTTAATAGTTTTACGGCACGGACTTTGTCGGCGCACAGCTTGTCTCTGAGGGCGTCGGACAGCGGATCCCGTGGAAGGATCTTGTGATAATGGAAGCGGCTGATGAAGTCATACTCTCCTTCATCCGGAGTCACATAGCAGTCGCATGCAAACTCCATCCCCTCGTAAAAGCCATCACGCATCGAAAGGGAGAACCATTGCAACAGCACGTGATAAAATTCTTCCCGTTTAGGGTCCTCCAGTAGAAAATCACCCCTGGCCGCTTTTATCCCATCCTCATGCCTGTTCAAGATGTATGTTGCAAGTATCTTGCTATAGGGATCGGATAGCATGAATCGCCTGGCATATGTTGTTTTGTTAACTGGCTTGAGTTCTGCGCAGTATCGAACAAGCATGTTTGGCACGTTGTACCTGCACATGGCTGAAGTAGGAAATTCGTTCTCCCCTAAACTACCGAACCTCAGTTTGGAAAACTGATTTGGACGTGTCTGGATCTTGGGAAACAGCTTCCCGTGCTCGTCGTGGCAGAACCGCATCACCTCCAGGAACATGTCCCTTGTAGCTGGATCTATAAGTGGAACGCTTCCTATGATGTTGGTGACCAGATGCAAGAGAGGATCCCCCGCCTTCAGCGGCTTGGCTGCATCTTCCGCGGGCTTTGTAGACCCCGCAACTCTTCGCTCTTCGCCTTGGAGCTCACCGGTCCCTGGGGCATGCTCGCCGATATGCGGCTGGCTCCCGCCAGCCTGGGTACCTAGTCTTTGCTCCTTTCGCGGTGATAGTCCAGCTGCATCCGCCCCGGCCGCGAGCTTCCTTTTCCTCCGAGACTCCTCCATCTCCCCGGTTTTTATTTCTAAAAAGGGTACAAGCAAATCTAGTATGTGAAGCTTATCATTCATGGTTTCTATCTCACGGCCCATCAACATCTCGCTGATCTTCTCATACCTGCTCACATCGCCCCCGGCCTTTTCAATCTCCTTAATCATCCAGCGCGGGATCAGTGCAAGGTCTGTCTTGTCCAGGAACCTCTGAATGCTATCAGCCACTATCTCGCCCAGGAAGCTTCCATCCCCCACACAGCTTGCTCTCTGCTTCTCCACCAGTTTGCGGTCCTCTGTCCTAAGCTTCATTTTCTTGGGGACCAGCTCCAGAGCGCCATGTCCAAGACTCAGTATGAACTGGACAGTGTGGGACACCTCCGACCGATCACCCGGCACCGGCGCATACGTCATCTCTATCGTTCCATACACCTCCTTCTTATTTGCCTCCCCAGACCTGGAAAACCCATTGCACTTCACCTCCACAGGCATAACGGACATCTCCTCAAGCGTCCCCTTCACATATTCTTCAACCCGCTGCCTGACTTCTTTCCATGCGAGCCCATCGTTTTGCACCTCGTCGATGATCTCCTTCAGCCTCCTCCTTCTACTCTCCGGGAACCCAGAAACCTTGGCCACCACCTTCATTACATTGAGCACGCCTGCTTCGATCTCTGCCCTGACGCCCTCCTTCTCCTTGCAATACAGTATTATGTTTTCCTCGCCATCCTCGGCCTCATCCAGCTCCTTGTCTGTCAGCCTCAGGTCCTGGACAACCCTGGTCCACTTCTGGTGCAGATCATGGCTGGTGTTCTCCACCGGTTTCGGGCACTCCTTGGTAAAGAAGTCAACAAGGTCTGCAGATGGGGCGTATTCCTTTCCGATAAGACGGTCTAGCCTGTATCTTCCCTCTGCAGGGTCGAAGAGCAGGCAGCAGAAAAGGCTGTATATCGATATGTCGTAGCAGTCGCTGAAGTCCAGGCCACTCTCGACAAACTGCCCCTCTTTCCTGTTGTACCCACGGACTGTCAGGTGGGTGGGTGGCCTACGGTAGTTCGCAAACGGGAAGTTCTGGGCCATAGATAACTTGCAGATCTTCTGGATGGCCTCGTGTGCCGTTTTGCGCTCGCCGAACTCGTCTCTGCCTGTTGTGAAGAAACCGCCCCATGTCGTGTCATCGCTTTCATCCAGCACATATTCCAGGGCCTCCTCGACCGCCCTGAAGAACATCTTAGCCTCCCCGTGGCTCTGTAGAAAGTCGAATATGTACGCCTGTATGAGGAAGCTCGGCTCGTCGGTGAGGGCAAGATTGAGGGCCCTCGTCTTCGGCAGGTTGCCCTTCCCTCCCGCATTTCTGAAAAACTCTATCACGCTCCCCGCCGAACTATCGAATACATTCAACACCTCCTCAGTCCTCACAGGCTCCTCATCGGATTCCCTGGGCACCTCCTTTTTCCTATTTTGAACATATCAGCTTCGAAGAGGGGCCCGCAGCTCCCTTACTGCATGCCAGCTCCTTTCCCATCCTGCGCTTCCCTCCGACGTCCACGGGCTTCGGCACATAATCCAGTGGGACATCGACGCCCTCGGCAAGCAGCATCATGGTGGCCAGCAGCTTCATGGCGGTGCCAAGCTCCAGATGCTGGCGAAGGAAGCTGTGGAAGGACATGCTGCGGAGCGAGGATATGCTGACCTGCCCATTGGCCGCATTGTACATCATCTTGAGTGCCTCGTGGTAATCTATTAGGTATTTCCATATATCCTTTTTCCTATTGAATTTGTTTGTACTGTGGTCCTTCATATCCAGCTTGTATCCCCCGCTCTCGTACTTCAGCGTATAATTAATATTCATCACGGGCGAGAAGAGTCTCTTGTTGCGGGCCAGCCCGTCCTTGTAGTAGATGTATCCGCGCAGCAGATCGA
>JARRAN010000001.1:0-21070 GCA_030386735.1 Alternosema astaquatica | reverse complement strand
ACTAACTAACTAACTAACTAACTAACTAACTAACTAACTAAACTAACTAACTAACTAACTAACTAACTAACTAACTAACTAACTAACTAACTAACTAACTAACTAACTAACTAACTAAACTAACTAACTAACTAACTAACTAACTAACTAACTATGCTTTCCAGACTATCAACTTCTCCAAGACGACCCATCTTCTCTCGCTCAGCCTACATGATGACACGCATAGCCCTCCGAGCCCCAAACAACATGATTACTGCAATGCCGCTGCCGTTTATGCCGTTCCAACTAAATGCTTCTGGAATCCCTAGGCTCCAGTCAGCTCCACGCCCCCGGCCGCAATTCCCAATCACGCATTGCAATATTTTGAGCCTGCAAACTCGCGCCACCACCCCAACATCATTCCTGCCGCCCGGTCACAGGCGCTAATATCAAGCGGCGACTGATATTCCAACTCCAGCCACGACAGGCATGCTGGCTTACTGATTAGTAAAGGGCCATTCGCCCTCAATCCACACGCAACTATATCAAGCACTCCGAGCCTTCCAAGTGCTAGCATCGCCGCGACATCCTTCTCGCCCAGGCCACCCCAGCGACATCTAGTTCTTCTAACTGCTCCAGCTTACTGATCCCGAGGAGGCCGTCACAATCCAGCCTGCCCCCAGAAGATCCGACGCGACTAAACCACAGTGGCCCGTCTCCTGAGTCCAACTGTTGCCGCTCAGCCCATTCCATCTAGCTCTGCTAGTCTTGCTAAATCCCTGAGAGGTGCAAGATCAATTCCGGACAGCCTACAATCGCCCATGCGCAGCCTTTCAAGCTCCGGGAGTGACCCCTCCCGCAATATCCCCGTCCTCCAGGCCGCTTCCCTCAACATTCGGCTCCTCCAGGGCCGCGATGGACCCATCTTAGCCGGCCCCAGCTTGCAGCGATGCATATGCAATAAGATGCCTGAGCGAGGCGACCGCCTCAATATCCCCGTCTCCAGCAAATATTTCTGGGCTGAGACTCGCGGGAGGCTGCTCGGCCCCAATCCGCAGCCACCCAGGGACAGCACTCTTCAGCTTGGAGAGAGAGGCCACGTAGCACCCAGCCAGCTTGCAATGGCTTGGATCCAACCTGCATATCCCCATATGCTCGAGCATCCACAACATTCCACCTGCCCGCCCCGTCTGCTGGTGCTTTAGAACTGGCGCCGGTAGAGCCACCACCGCTGCCCTGGCCGCCAAATAGCTGATCGAATACACCCGGCGTTGTGCGCATGCTCCGGACTGGGGACCCTCTTCCCTGTCGCTGCCTCCCTTGTCTTACCTTCGCATAGGCACTGCACACTCTCGAGCAGAGCCGCATGCAGTGAGCACAAAGAAGTCCGGCAGTATGGCTGTCAACTTCATGGGGCGTTGGCAGACTTTTGCTTCAATAGCCGCCCCTTCATTCTCCAAATAAACGCTACGGCTGCATGCAACTACAGCAGGACACTGCTATCTTTGGCCTTTATTTTCACCAGTAGGGCTAGCCTGCCTCTTACTGGTGTTTTATCCTTTCAATCATTTCCATCTCTGCCATTCTTCACGGCCGCCCCAAGCTTTTTGCAAAATTTGCCCGGAGATCGCCAGACAGCCACAAGCATCCAAACCACTTTCCTACACAGCGGCAGCCACATCTCGCAGCCCACCGACAGCAGCCGCGGCCCAAATACATACTCTCGCCACCGCGAATATTTGCGTTATGTGTATCTTTCCACACCTTCCTCCCGAAAAGTACAGCTTTGAGGCCAAGCATTGCTTGTCCAGTCGCTGGGCTGCCAGAAATATGCGCCGTCCCTTTCGAGATGCTGCCATGCTTCTCAGGGAAGGCCGCTCCTTGTAGAATAGCCAACACTGGGCGAAGCCTGCGCACCCCAGCTCACCCATCCTGTTTACCACTCAAAGCACAGACTCCTCCAGCCTATGGCTACTTCACACGTGCATGCTCCATGAACGGACCCCTCCAGTCCTCACTTCCCCGCCTCCATGAGCCGCTACCCCGCTCGCGCGAATGCCTCTCCGCGGCTTCTCGCCCACCTCCCTCTTTATCTCCGTGGCCGGCCTTCCCTCACCTCAGCTTGCATCATCCTCCGCGGAGACTTCCCGCGGCTTTCGTCGAACCGTGTTCGCGGCGCAATGCAACGACCAGACAACTTTTTAATCTAGAAAAGGGCAACTGGTCACAGACTTAGAGCCGCCTCGATCACGTTTATTATATTCGCCGGTGCATAGAAATCATTCCTCCATAGGCAATATAAACAATGCTGCCATTTGCAGCCGCAGATATCCAGATCGAATTCCAACAAATAATATTAAATTCTCTCCACAGCCGGCATTCTCCAGCATCGCGCCTGCATGCTCACTCAATACCACCAAATGCCCCCAGGCTGCCAGCATGCATTTGGCATATTGGAATCATAGGCGCATCAGCAGGAAATGAATTTACGCCTAGGACGGGATTTCAATCGAAAGTGTAATTTGGATATAAAACATTTTCCAGAGGCGGGGCTATGGTGTGCCTTGGACTGGAGGCGCTCTCGGGCCTGCTGCTCCCACTGTGGGTCGCAGGTGCGCAGGGCACAAAAGCAGCTAACCCGGCTGTCAACAAGCCGGGAGTGATCTGGGATGTGGATGCGGGAGCCCACCCGGAGTTCAGATTGTCCGCATTGAGATTCTACGCGGGCGTGTTACGGATCCCCATCGATATGCCGGATGGCGGGGCAGCAAGGGCAGTGAGTGCAGCGTTTGGGAAATATGGGCAGATGCTGGGCAAGTACTACTCGGCCGGGAGCTGGGTAGCGGGTCTCAGACGTATTTTTGAAAAAAATCCTAGCCCTCTGGCGCGCAAGAAGGCGATGCATATCTGCGTGGCCTCCTGGAAGGCGTGACAAGAGGCCAGAAGCCGGGCATGAAAGAGAAGCTGAAGCTTTACGAATCGGCCGCAATGATTTATAATAAGAGACTCACAACTGATATGCCCCAGTGTGTGTCGTTTTGGGCCGCGACACTGTTGCACATAAGCCATCTATACTCACGTAGGGCATAAGCGATAGCGAGTTCCAATAAACTAAATAACTTCACGTCAACAATATCCACTGCCCACCACTTTATTTAAAATACGCCTCCACACTCCAATCATCCCTTCACCTCCCCATTCCCCGACTGCTGCACCATCCCTCCTCAGACCCTGGCTCCTAACACCCCATGTCCTCACATCCACATATTTACATCTCCTATTCACTCCCGCGACCTGCGCCCGCCAGATGCCCTCCACCCCGGCACAATCCCCGCATCGTACTTCCGCCAGAGTATCCAGGCACACGCCCGCCCTGCCACCGAGCAATCCAACTCATCCCTCCACTCTCTCCGTCAAGCATCTCACTGCGTCTTCATACTCCGCCCCACGCCTTGCTCGGGGCGCCAGTCCCACCGCAATATAAACGCGACCGTCTCAACTCCATTTACTCTCCGCAACCCCACTCCTGCGCACTGTTTCCAGCGGACAGAGCACATCAATCCCGCCGCACACAAGTCCCATCTTCCATTCGTCCAGAGCCCCGCCCCTCATCAACACTACAGAATATAGTATGCCCCTGCGGGCAATTGGCACAAATTTTATCCATTCCATTGCCAGCAGACTCCCTCCTATTGGGCCGCCGAATTCGAAAAGTTTGGGGGCGGCTACGGTCTGCTCTGGACGGGACTGGAGGTGCTACCTGCTTTCACTGGGGCCACAAGCCCGGCTACTCGCAGGCCGAAGACGTACTGGGAGCGAACATGAACCCCTCTGTCCGGGGCGGCGTATGCTGGACACACTGCTGCACGGCCATTTATGCCCGGTCCAATGCACGTCCGCCCCATGTCCTCTGCTGAGAACTCTACGCTTTAACTATCCGTATATGCTCCAAACAGCACAGCATGCGCTTTCTTTAGCAGCAGCCATCTGTAAACACCTTTGCTTGCCCCGCCACTCGACAGCAATTCCTGCCTAGGGTGTTCTCCCTGAAATGGAAGTGGCTGCGTTAGCGTCGCGCCCCTGCCCAGCGTCGTGAATGCGGCAGCCAAGATAGGGGCCCAAAAGAAGGCCACTCAAGGATTAAGTCGTTACCCGCCAAAATAGCCAGCGGATGAAACCCGCACGGTCTACTCAAAATGTACACCAAGTCTGGCAACGATATAGAAACCAAGCTAGTACAAGCATGAGCCAGAACGACAGCCTGCGTGAATAAATCCCCGTTCCATCAACTGTTTGCGTACCCACGAGGGCACGGCACTTATCAACGTCGCGCTAGTAATTACTAAATACTCCCCTCCAGGCAATTAGTACAATTTTGATGAATTCCACTGCCAATAGGACTCCCTCCTATTGAGGCGGTCGAAAGTGTGATTTAGACTTGATATAAAAAAATTTATGGGGTGGTGTTATGGTATGCTCCGGACTGGAGGTGCTTTTGGGACTGCTGCTTCCACTGTGGGCCGGAGGCGTGCAGGGCGCTGCCAATCCAGCTACTGACAAGCCGAAGACGTACTGGGGAGCGAACATGGAGCCCCTTTACCCGGAGTTCCGAGTAGCCGCGTTGAGATTCTATGAGAGAGCATTGCAGTTTTCTCACGATAGCCCGAGGGATCTTGCGGTAATGTACATGAATTCATCTCTCGAAGAATATCGGCGGGAGCTAGAAAATTATTATTTGACCGGAAGGTGGGTAGTGGGTATTAAGCTTCTTTTTAGAGAGGGCTCCAATCCTGGGGTGCAGGAGGCCAATGCATGCGTTGTGAATCTTCTGGAGAGTGCGACAAGAAGTCGGAAGCCGGATATGGATGAGAGACAGAAGCTTTATAGACTGACTGAAAATATTTGTTATATTCTGGAGCAAAGATATAATGTGCCCTGGTCGAGAGAAAAATACGCTAATATCTTGTATCGTCTTCACGAGGCTCGTTCGGAAATGCGCTCCAATATGTTTAAGGAATAAATCTAACTAACGCAATGTCTTGGATAAAATGGATGGGCTTTCCTTGAGTATTCGCCCCGGCACAGCAGTCCGAATACGAAATCTCCGGCCAGCTAGACATGCTCTGCAGCATCCCGCCGTAGAACAAAGGCACCGTCGTGGGGATATATTCTGTCGAGCCGCCGCAGCAGAATGCCCGCGAAAGCATCCGCAAAATAAATACACAGATTGTCAGACCTGATTCCCCTCCCACAGTCTTTCCAGGCTCGCTAGGCCCCTGAGCCTTTTTCTATTCCCATCGCTCATACTGCAATAAAGAATAGTTAGCTCTCTGAGCGGCCTGAACGATACTATCACCGAAATATCGCTGTCGCTCAGAACATTCCCGCCAACATTCAATTCCTCCAGCGACGCCAGACCGCCGATCAGCCTAAGAGCCCCCTGCTTCAGCCGCAGCCACTCATGCCCAGCCTTCTGAGCCGCGAGAGCCTTCCTATCACCCGCACATCGTCATCATCCGCCAAGTTGCAGGTGCTGACATTCAGCTCCTCCAAGCAACATCCCTGCCTCCCAACGGGCTGCAGATCACTCGGCTTCAAATATGTGCCTGCCAAACTAAGCTTCCGAAGGCTCGGCAGCCGTGCTATCGCAGCAACGTCGCCCAAACCCAGTGAACAGTTGCGTGCTACATCCAGCTCTTCCAGCGAGCACAGACCGCCAATAGCTAAAAGGCTATTCCGTCCCAAGCCGCACGAGGCCATCATGAGCTTCTTCAGCCTCTTGAGTCTTAGTATTCCCGCAACCTCTCCCTCGCTCAGCACAACGTTGCCAACGTTCAATTCCTCCAATGACCCCAGCTTATAGATTTCGAGTAGCACGCCCGCATCCAATCGGCACGATTCCATACTCAGCTTCCTGAGCCTCCCAAGCGATAATATCTCCAGCACAACATCCCGGCCCAGCTTCCAGCAAGAGACATCAAGCGACTCCAGATCCGCCAGTCCACCGACACCCAGGAGATCAGACGCGCCTAAGCTGCAAGCACGCACATTCAGCTTCTGGAGCCTCGTGAGTGAAAGTATCGGCGCAACCATACCGCTACCGCTCATATTATTCCGCTCAACGTCCAGCTCTATCAAGCGTGCCAAATTCCTGAGAGGGGCAAGATTGTTCTCCGATAGCATGCATTCACCCATGCGCAGCCTCTCAAGCTCGGGGAGCGACCCTATCGCCGCAATATCCCCGTCTCCCAAGTTGTTCTCCCCAACATCCAGCTCCTTCAGGCCTCGCAGCAGCCTTATCGGCCTCAGAGTGTTCGGCTCTGCTTGGCAGCAGTACATGCACAACTTCCTGAGGCTTTTAAGCGATCTTGTTGCCGTAATGTCCTCATCGCCCAGCCAGCACCCAGCAATGTCCAACTCCACTAGGCCGGCAAGATTCCCGACTCCCGCCAGAGACCCCTCCCTCAATGCACATCTGTGCAAAATCAGCCTCTTCAGCTTTCGACATGATAATACCGCCTCAACATCTTTACCGCTTAACCTAGTGTATCCAACGTCCAGCTCCTCTAAGCACTCCAGGGTCCCGACCTCCAGAAGACCGTTTCTCCCTAAATAACAATTGCGTAGCGAGAGCACCCTCAGCCCCGGCAGCCTACAAAGCGCGCCAATCTGCCCTCCGGACAGCCTGCACCTGCTCAAATCCAGCTCCGACACCTCCATGCTCTGAAATATCCAGATTATAGCGTCCCATGTAGTGGATTTACTCGTGCCATCCTGGCCGCGGCCTGCTTCATGATTCATGGCTGCTGGCTGCTCCTCTGTTCTCCACATACCAAACAGCCTATAGAGCACTGAACCCAACCAGGCACCCACACCCCCTGCACCAGCACTCGTGGGCGCCGAGGGACCAGCGGGTGCCCCGCCATCCTCCTCCCCACCCAGCAATAGCTTCAGCGCGGATGGCACTATGCATATCCTCTCAACGGGGGCCATCTCCTCATTGCTGCCGTATCTCCCATCACCCGTATAGCACAGTGTGGCCGTCCCTCCCGACACACATACGTCCACCCCGCTCCCGCCGGCAAATTCCCTGAGAAGAAGCAGGGCAAATCTAGAGGACGGCTCTAGCCTATTGTCTTTCTCCATTTTCGTCCGCAATATCTTCTCCTTGTGCCTTCCCCGAAGGCCCTTCGACGCGAGGCGCCTGCATATTAGAGCCAGCTCACCATATGCCAGCCCCAGGAAGTCCGCCGCACGCATCAGCGAGTATAGCGGGCAGATGTCCATGTCCGCTATGTCTTCAACGTTGTCCTCCAGCATCCACGCAAGCATGTCAAATGTGCCCTGTGAAAACGGAAGCCTGCCCCTTTTTCCTCTCATATCTTCGCTGTGCTCTACGCTCGCTTTGAGCATCTCGCTCGCTGCAAATATGCGGCCAGCCGTACTGTACTTCTTTTCCTTCTTGTCGTCGAATTTCAAGGTAATCTCCTCGGGTGCCGCGAGCACACAGCAGAGTAGCACCAGCGTTGCCAGCTTCATGGGGTGCCTGCAAATTTTTGCTTAAATAGCCGTCCCCCTTTATCCGCAAACGGATGCTATTGGTCGAGTACATCTGCAACTGGGATCCGCATTTTATTGGCCCAAATCTCCGCCGACCAAGCTATCCCTACTGTCTATCCTTTAAGTCTTTTGCCCCTTTCTACTCCTCGTTGGCGCGCTCCAGTTTTTGAAAATTTTACGCCTGCCTCCAAGTATTCTCTCATAGGAAACATTAATTATTTGTGCAAATACGCAGTATGGCCTGGTACTTTCGGTTGGCAGCCCATGCGCAGTGCGAGCCGTATCTAACACCTCGGAACACCGCTCTGCACACTGACATACCCAGTGTAGTACCTTCGTGGGTACGGGGCCCGGGCGGCTGCAGGCAGTTGGTGTAGCAGGGATTTATTAATGATGTTTGTCGTCCGGGCTTTGACCGTGCTAGTATTGGAGCAGACTATCTTCTCGTCCTAATGTCACTGCTTGGGTCGATATTATTCATTTCTTTAGCCGTGGAGCTTTAATCCGCCGGCTATTTGGGCATTTTACCCCTGAGCGCCCTTCCTCCCAAAACTTGAACCCCGCTGTCGCTTTCACGACGCTAGGCAGGAGTACAGCAGGCATCACCCCTATCTGCGGCGCTCGCATCAGCCAGACAAATTTTATTTGCTGAGTACGGCTGCAGCACACGATAGACCCGGGTCCCTCCTTAATCAAAGCGCTCAGACGTACGATTGGGTTGCATTTCTCCTAGGAGCATATTTTAAATAAATTATGTTTAAGCTAAAAAATTACTCGCTGCAGCAATTTTTGCTTGTTGAATTTGTTCGCCCACTTGGCAAGCCCCCATATGCGAATTTACGGCCACAACAACGGAATAGCAAGGCGTGGGGAGACGACTGTGCTGCCGGTCGTTTGGATGCTATCTGCACTCGTCCGCGTGCTCTACGCTTCCGCAGTCGGAGGAAACAGGCTGGATAATGACACAAGGAGCAAAATAATCGAAATAGGCGAAAACTACAAGAAGGATCTTCCGTTTACAGTAGATGTTTTCCTGAAGGTGTTGGACGAGGGCAAAGCTGGCGAGATGCCCGTGCCCAAAAGGATTCCTATAGCGAGTTTGTATAAGGACGCAGTAGATCCGCATAAGTATAGGTACAATGAAAAAGCCGTAGTGGTGGTTCCTGGGTGGCCGGAGAATAGCGAAAATTTGAAAAACTTGCAGAGGTTTCTTATGGAGGCCACCTCCATACTTGTAGAGGATGTGAAAAACATTATGCAACTGACTACTCTAGTTGGCGTCAGTTATTTTCTGTTTTACAAAGACGGGTCTGGACACACTGCATTTTTCATCTTTGATCAAGATCCATGGCCAGAGTTTTCCTACGAGAAATACAAGGGAGCCAAAAGATTCATGATCGCCGAGGCAATTTTAAGAGGCAGGACCAGAAATAGCGAGAGTAAATATCGCGACCCGTTGGTGAAGCTCCGTGAATGCTTCTACAACCAATTGCGTGGTGCCCTAGTAGAGAAGAATGAAGAAAGCGAGTACCTCTTCAGCAACCTCCTGGCCGGAAATTTTCCGAAAATCCGAGACCTGCTGAGGGAGCGTTTTATGAAAATAGGGAGCCTTGGGTCAGAGAGACGTTTTAGTGAGAGCGTTAAGATGGATCTGGAAATTAAGAGACTAGATACATTCCTTGCAATCGTTCCGCTCCTCCCTCCACATCTACAGCAAGATCACTACAGAACTTTCATGACGCTCTTAAATAGGTCCGTGGAAGAGGCCGATGTCCGTTTCCTAGAGGAAAACGTCAGCTTAATCTCTGGGATACTGTCTTCCTATCAGCAGGCCCATCAACATGCCTCCGTCGATATCTGCCACAGTCTAGTGCATAATCTGGCCATACGGGAGAGATGGGACATCCTCCGCCAGATCCTTGGGCTCCTCACGCCCTTCATAAAGCGCAATATCAGACAAGAGATCTTCAACATGTACTTGAGGTTGGTGCGAGGCGGCGATGTTTCTGCCCCGTCGGAGCACTTTGAGCTTTTTAGGCGGCAAGAGTTTCCCAAGGAGCTATATCTCTCGCCGGTGGAGTGGAAGGCGCTCTATGGTGCCTCTGTCCAGGCGAACACCATCAGCTCGCTGAGGACGAGTTTCCCAGAGGACACCGTGAGGGAGATGCAGCTGGAGGAGGATCGCGAGCTTCAGAGGGTGTCTATGAGGATGCAGGCCCAGAGCTACCAGCACATCGCGAACATGATTCTCACCACGCAGGAGCAAATCGATGCCATGAGCTCTGCAATCCAAAGCCTGTCTCGGAGGGCTGAGGTGCCGCCCCGGGCGCCCTCCGTGAGGACCGAGGTGCCGGCCCGGGCGCCCCCTGCGAGGACCATTGTGCCGGGGATCAGCTACAATGTGCACCGCCTCGTGGGTGGGATTGTCGACGTTGCGAGGGAGGTCGAGAGGTATGCGGTCCTGTCTGTCACCCAGTACTCAGCTCGCATTGACAAATTCCGCTGGAGGAACATTCTGAGGTGGAAGGAGATGAAGGAGGCGGAGCAGAATAGGCTCTTCGCTGAGGCCGTTAAGGATGCCCGGAGCCGCATCAAGGGCGCCTCGGGCTGGCCGGAGTATGCGGAGAAGAGCCGTGTTGAGAGCGGCCTCAGCGCATTCGCCGCGGCCTTCCGGTCGAATGCAGAGGCAAAGCACCAGCTCATTCTGATGCTGGCCCTGCTCGAGGCCAACAACCTGGAGTACAGGAGCGCCCTGGGGGAGAACAGGGATCCCTTTGTTTGGTTTGCTGCGGCGGCCTTTGGCGAGTCTGAGGAGGAGGGCTCCTGCGGGCTGGGAAGGCGCGAGCGCGTCATCGTGGGGCTCAAGGATTTCGATGCCAAGGTGCGCGAGATATTCCAGCCCGGGCTGAGCTACGAGAATCTGGCCGACGAGATAGCCAAACTCAACGGCTCTCTGGCGCGGGAGGAGGGCCTCGAGAAGTTCTTCGTGTCCCAGCTGGGCGAGGAGGCGCACGCGTTTGGAATCGCTCGGCCTCTGTGGTCAAGAATCAGACAGGCAAGGTCTCCAGGGGATCTCCGGGGCCCCGTAGAAGAGATCCTCTACAGGCGCTCCTTCCTCGGGCTGAGCGGGCGATTCCAGGAGGACGAGCTCGTGAGGGCCGCGTTCAGGAAGCTCTTTGAAGAGGAGGACCCAGTCATGGGGACGAACTACTTTGAAGAGGCGGCCAGTGAGTTTCTTGGTGAAAAGGGGGTAAGGAAGTAGAACTATGGCAGCGTATAGGGGCCATGTTTTAGCGGGGCTGTTCTCCTGCCCGCTATGAAGCTGGTATTTTATGGCATGGCCACCTACTCTGATAAAATACTACTATTTAAATTTTAGCGAGGCCTTCTTGACGCCATTAGATATGTTATCGGCCCATTATTGCTGTTGCCTCCGGGCCAAATATCAGCCCCGTTTTGCTCCTCCATGCACATTATTTTTGGCTGTAAGTAGGCGTTGCCTCGCGTTATCAGTTATTTGTTTTTTTAATTATACGTGCACATTGCGTCGAGAACTGCACTTCACCTGGGCCTTCTGTTTCATGTTCATTCTGTAATGGCCGTTGATGGCTTTTCTCCTCGAGGTCGATAGTACGTCTCGCATCTATCCCTCCCACACCGCCTGAGATGCTCTGCTCCGTCATTATTGGTGTGCTATTCACGTCCGGGTCCAGACCCAGCCCCGCACCTGCTATACTTTTGGACGGCGGCGGTATGTGATTCCCAAAGCGCTTCCTCCCTTGGGTGTGCTTCTATGTATAAATGCCGTGGATTGCAAAAAAAGATGCAATATTTAATAAAGTTTGCTTTTATAGGCTTGCGTCCGCAGTAGTTATTTCTTATTAATATTGCGTCGGTATGCGCTCCGAATATTACTAAATATTCTACTGTAGGCAATCAGTGCAAATTTGATTTATTGCATTGCCAATGGAACTCCTTTCTATGAGGCGCTCCAAAGTGTAATTTAGACTTGATATAAAAAATTTTATGGGGTGGGGTATGGCATGCTCCAGACTGCAAGTGCTCTTGGCACTCCTGCTCTCACTGTGGGTCCGAGGCGTGCACGGCGCTGCCAATCCGACTGCCAGCGAGCCGGGGGCGTCCTGTGGAGCGGACACAAAGCCCCCTTTTTCGAAGTTCCGAATGGCCGCGTGGAGGTTCTACGCGAATGTACTACAGTTTTCTCACGATAACCCGAGGGATCTTGCGGTAATGTGCATGAATTCATCTCTCGATAGATATCGGCGCGAGCTAGAGAGCTATTATCATGCCAGCACGTGGACAGAGGGTATTAGACGCTGTTCTGAAATGAGCTCCAATCCTAGGATGCAGCAGGAGCCAAATGCATGTGTTGCGAATCTCCTGAAGGATGCGGCAAGAATTCGGAAGCGGGATATAAAGGAGAGACAAGAGCTTTATATACTGACCGGAAATATTTATGATATTCTGGTGCAAGGATATGATGTGCCCTGGCCGAGAGAAAAATATGCTAATATTATAAATCGTCTTTGCGAGGATCGTTCGGAAATGCGTTACAATATGGATAAGGGATAAATCTAATTAATTTAATGTCTTAGAAGGGTATGCCATGGATGGATGGGTTTTTCTTGAGTATTAGCCTCGGCACGGCAATCCGAATAGGAAAATTGTTGAGACATTCTCAAGCTTTTGAATAAAACCCGTTCACGGTGTTGTCGAGTGGCATGTGTCGCCGTGACTCGCAACTGATATGCCTCGGCATTGTTATACGTAAGCCATTTATATCCGCATAGAATATAAGAGACGGTGAGGAGCAATGGAGATAATTCATTTCGCAACTTTAGCACCGCATCCCCAGAATACTCACAGTGCTCGACTAGTCGCACACCACGCTCCTGGTGTCAGATTCTAAACCCATAACGCGGTTCTTATTCTCCTCGCTCAGATTGCAAAAACTGACATATAGCCACTTGAGGGCGCCGAACAGCTCGATTGCTGCAATGTCCCCATCGTTCAGATCATTATAACTAGCATCCAACAGTTCCAAACGCCGCAGATCGCTAAGCCACTCAAGAGCCCCCGCCTGCAGCCTGCAGCACTGCAAGTACAGCTCTTTGAGATTTCTTATTAATCCTATTGGCTTCAGAGCCTCATTCTTGTCGCTCAGATCATTGTGCCCAAGACGAAGCGTTTCCAGTTGCTGCAACTTCCCGATATCTCCAAGAGCACCTGCCGTCAAGCACGTGTTGGCTATATCCAGCTTCCTAAGATTTGGGAGGGACGACATTGCAGTAATGTCGTCCTTGCCCAGTAAATTGTCCGTTGCACTCAGCTCCTCCAGGCATGTCAGATTACCAATATGTAAAAGGCACTTTTCTTGCAGGCCGCAGCTATCGAGACTCAGCTTTCTGAGCTTTGTCAGTGATAATATTTTCTGAATCTCCTCGTCCCTTGGCTTGTAGTTTGTGATGTTCAGCTCCTCCAGATCTTCCAGCCCACTCATGTCCGCAAAATTATCATCCTGGCTTATACAGCAATAGCCCATGTCTAGCTTCCTGAGTTTCGTGTGTGAAAGAATTCCCGCAAGACTGCCACTGCTTAGCTCATTGTATCCAATATCGAGTTCTACCAGCTGTGTTAAAGCACGGAGAGGGGCAAGGCTAATCTCGGATTGTTGCTCACAGCTTTCACAGTTCACCACCCCACAGCCGTCTTCATACAAGGCTGACATGCATAACCTTTCGAGTTTTGGAAGCGATCCTACTATTGGTGTAATGTCATTCTCCTCCAAGTAGTTCCCTGCAATATCCAGATCTCTCAGCTCACTCATACTCCCCCACGGCAGGCCGAGCCACAGTTTACACCCCGCCATATTCAGCTTTCTGAGCTTTGCTAGTGAGAATATTGCTGCAACATTCATATTGCTTAGCTTGTTGTACGAAACATCCATCTCCTCCAGGCCTTCCAGGGCTCCGAGAGGCAAGAGGCTATTCTCCTGCAGAGAGCAGCTTCCCAATAGAAGTATCCTGAGCCCTGGCAGCCTAGAAACTGAGGCAACGTGCTCTTGGGATAGCTTGCATCCACCCAAATCCAGCCTCGGTATCCCCATGTGCCGGAGTATCCACACGATCACATCCAGCTTCTTCACGCCATCCCCGTCCATAGACTCCGGGCTAGTAGTCAGTGCACCATCCTCGCTACCACCAAGTGCATTGAGTGCATGCCGATGTATCCGTACATTCTCAACGGGCGACAACTCACCCTCTCTCCCGTACCCCATATCGTGTGGGGCGCACATCACGGCAGTTCCATCCTGCACACACACGCGCACATTGTACATATTAGCATATTTCCTGAGAAAAAGGAGGGGCAGCTTAGAAAAAGGGCCCTCTACTTTCTCCACTTCCGCCTGTAATATCTCTCTCACATGCTTACCACGAAAGCCCTTCTCGATAATACGCTTGCACACTAGATCGAGCTTCTCATCTGGCAGCAGCAAGTAGTCCCATGCAAACACGAGCGGGTGCAATGGGCAGGAGTCCATGTCCGGCACATCTGCAACGTCTTCCGACAGCATCCACTCAAGCGCATTGAATACCTCCTGGGTAAATGGAAGTGGCTCTTCTTTCTTCATTGTCCTTCTGCGTCCCTCCCAGGCCTGAAGAAACCTGCTCGATATAAATATACTGCTTGCCGTGCTGCACACTCTTTTTTTATCACCTTCGAATGTCAAGGTAATCTTCTTGTCGTCCTCCCCGGATGCCGCAAACACGCAGCCGAGTAGCACCAGCGTTGCCAACTTCATGGGGCGCCGGAAATTTTTTGCTTAAATAGCCGTGCCCCTTTGTTTGGCAAATGGGCGCATCGGTTGCGTGCGGATGCAGCAGAGCCTTGTCATTTCATCGGCCCTAATTCTTGCCGGTCGGGTTACTCAGCTATTCTTACCGGACTCCCATCACCTAAATCCCCTTCTACGTTTTTGCACTAAAGTAAAAATTTTACTTGTGGAACCGCCGGCGGCCACTTCTGGGTGCGCCTGTGCGCAAACATCGGAAGAGCGAGAGACGGGCATCCATTGGCTAAGACAGGCTATCCGCGCTAGGAGACCGCCATACCGTTAATTTAATAACAATATATTAGCATCACACTGTAAATAGTGTCCTTATTGCAATACTCTTGCGACAACCACGGCTATTTCGGCCACAAGTAATAGTATCTTCTGTTGTTTAATGCATTTTATTAGCTGGGTCGCCTGATAGCACGCATCTGGAATTTCATAAGTTTAGTTAGCGATGTTCATAGCAAGTTCTTTCTGTGGCACAACATATCTAATATTAGCACAGCATGCATGTTAACAGGCGTGTGATGCTGGTCGCGAGGTAAACCCCCTAACCTTTGCAGCATCCTGCCATCCACAGTAGAGCAAAGACGCCGGCTGTGTGGGTATGTTTCATTAAGATTGTTGACGTGGAGTTATTTAATTTATTGTTTCTCTCCATCGCTTGTGCCCTATGCGGGTATAAATGGCTTATGTGCAACAATGCCGCAGCCTAAAACAACTCATATCTGAAGCATACCAGTTGCGAGTCCCAGCCGACATATGCCACTCGACAACAGCATTCATTTCCTAAACTCAGCCCATGTCCTCAATTAGCCACTATTGGCTTCTAGCAACTAGGAATATACACAGCAGCCAAGATGCCAAAAGGCGATATGCCCTCATGGTTGTGCTCTGAAAGTAAAAGCCAGCTGACCATATTTTATTCGGTGTGGGCACACCGATGCCCAAATTATTCTACAGAATCGACATAGCTCCGCATGGCGAGACCATCATACCTTAACAATAATAATATTCACTCCCAAGTAACCCCCGTTGCCCTTGGACTCGCCCACCTCTCACATAACTTCTCGTCCTCGTGCCAGCGTCAGCGCCGGATCCTGACGAGTGATGCTATTTTTGGAATATCGCTCTCATTCTTATAACTGCCCCAGACATCCAGCATCTGCAGGTCCTTAAGAGCGCCCAGGGGCGCAAGACTGATTTCGTAGAGGCTGCAGTTGTACATCCACAGCTTCTTGAGGCTCACAAGTCCCGATATCTCTAAAATAGTGCTACTGTGCAGCGAATTCCAGCCGACATCCAGCTCCTCCAGGCTGCACAAAGCCTTGAGGGGCGCAAGATCCACTAGACACAGGTTGCAGCTGCACATCTTCAGCTTTACGAGGCCCACAAGTCTCGATATTCCCTGATAGCACTGGCATTCAGCACATTGTAGCTGACATCCAGCTCCCTCAGGTGCCTCAGGGCACCGAGAGGCTTCAAATCCACCCTGCACTGCACGCCACCGAGGGGTCCAGCAAGGTCGATGTGGTGCACATGGCGCTCCCTCATCTTCAGATTTATGAGGCTCGCAAGTCCCGATATCGCCAGAATAGAATTGCTGTCTAACCCATTGCAGCTGATATCCAGCTCTTCCAGGCGTCCCAGAGCATGGAGGGGTCCGAGGTCGGCCGGCCCCAGGCCGCAGCTGTCCATCCTCAGCCTTATCAGGCCCACAAGCTTTGATATCCCTATAATGGCATCAGCGCCAAACGTACACTGGCTCACATCCAGCTCCTCCAGGCTCCTCAGAGCACGAATGGATGTGAGATCGATCAGGCGCAGATCACAATTGCTCATCCGCAGCTTTGTCAGGCCCACAAGCTTCGATATAGACTCAATAGCACCAGCTTTCAACGCATTGCCACTGACGCTCAGCTCCTCCAGGCACTGCAGGGCGCCGAGGGGTCCAAGATCCATCTGGCACGGATGGCACTTCCTCAGCCCCATGAAGCTTACAAACTTCGACAGCGCCCCAGCAGCATCAGCATCCGATCTGTTGTGGCTGATGTCCAGCACTTTCAGGCGGCCCAGGGCACGAAAGGGCCCAAGATCCGTATGGCCCAGGCTGCACCTCCACATCTTTAGTTTTCTGAGGCCCACAAGTCTTGATACCACCCGGATGGCATTGCCACCCAACGCATTGCCCCCGACATCCAGCTCCTCCAGCCTTGCCAGGGCACTAATGGGCTCAATATCCCTGGCCTGCAGGCCGCAGCGATACAGGCACAGCATCCTGAGCCCGTCCAGCCCGGCAATCTGGGCCACGTGGCGCTTGCCAATGTTGCATTCGCTCATATTCAGCCCATATATCCCCATGTGCATAAGGATCCAGACGAAGGCATCCCATCCGCTTACCCCCTTACAGGGACCTGCTGCACACGCTTCGCCCTCCTTCCTCCCCAGTAGCATGCCCAATGCTGACGGCAATACCCGCACGGTTTTCACCTCATACGCCCTTTCATTACCTCCGCACTGGCAATCTTCTTTGGGGCGCACCGTCGCAGTCCCGTCCTGCACACACACGCATGCGTTGTATGCCCTGGCGCACGCCCTGAGAAGAAGGGGGGGTGGATTTAGAGAAAAATCCTAGGTCTCCCCCCTTCGCCATTTCTGTCTGCAATATTTTCCCCAGGTGCTTGCCCCGAAGGCTCTTCTCCGCGAGGCGCTTGTATATTAGAGCTCGATCTTCCTCCAACAGCGCCAGGAAGTCCGCTGCATGCGCCAGCGAGTATAGCGGGCAGGTGTCCATGTCCGGTATATGCTCAACATTGTCCTCGAGCATCCACTTAAGCGTGTCAAATGCGCTCTGGGTAAACGGCAACTCGCCCTTTTTTCCTCTCATAGCCTCGCTGTGCTCTATGCACTTTTTGAGCATCTCGCTCGCTGCAAATATGCGGCCGGTCGTACTGTACTTCTTTTCCTTCTTATCTTTGAATTTCAAAGTAATCTCCCCAGGCGCCGCGAACACGCGGCAGAGTAGCACCAGCGTTGCCAGCTTCATGGGGTGCCGGCAAACTTTTGCTTAAATAGCCGCGCCCTTTATTCGCCAAATGGGCACTCTTGGCCAGACGCAATTCTATCGGCTTTGACCCCTGCCGGCAGAGCCAACCGACCATTTTGCCCGCATTTCCATCTCCTTAGATCCTTTTGCATGTATATCTGACTTTGCTCGTGGAATTCCAGAAAATCGCATCAGACAGCACGCCATTTTAATTTCGGCACGAATTGTGATTTTTGCTAATTAGCTCTGTGTTGTTTCAAATAGAATCAATTTAAATATCCACTACCTGAATTAACCGGGACAGACACCCCGGCTACGGCCCAGCTCGGTGCATGTAGGGTCTAGTCTGGATAAGAGGCTGCAGGGGACCACCTTGAAGGCATCTTTATTTATATGGCCTGACCAACCATGGGCCACAGCTGCCTCTATGCGAGCACAATCTGGTTGGTGTACGACGCTAACAAGTAGAGAGGCCGCTTGTTCCTGGGCTGCAACGGCTGCCTGTATGCCTAAGCACCGCCAGTGAAATGGGCCCAACAATAGCATCATCAGACCATTGCAGCCATTCCGGTGATATCTTAGACAGTGTTGGGACATGTCTCAATTCTTCAAATAACACCCATTCATGGCAAGCTCCTTCTGCGGTAATTTAACTGTGCAACTTTAAGGCCAGCGTACACCGCGGCACTCCAGCATTGAAAATTCTGCGGGGCTCCGACAAACTCCCGGATGCCGCACGGCCCCAAATGGAGGAGGAGATCGACAGCATCTTCCTGGGGACGAGCGAGAGCGCGCCGGCCGACAGCCTGAAGATCGAGAGGCTCAGGGCCTGCGTCGACGCCCTGCCCCGCCTCGGCCCGTACCTGGACCTCGTGCACTCCGACGTCGAGGGCATCCGCAAACACCTCGCGGTCTACGACATACAGCTGCGCTCGCTCGCCGCAGACCTCGACGCGATCCAGAGGAAGAACCAGCTCATCGAGGAGCACAACAAGCACGAGAACGCGATCTACGAGCACCTCAAGAGCCTCTGCATCGCGCTCACCGTGGACGACGAGCACTTCAAGATCCTCGAGAACGGGTCGTTCATCGACATGGCCGACCTGGCGAAGATGGAGAAGAGCATCGGCATTATCGGGAGCACCGACCTGCGCAGGTACACCATCAGGGTCGTGCAGTCCAACGTCGAGCAGATCCGGCGGGCGCAGCGCAACTTCCTCAAGCGCTTCGTGGCGTTCCTGGACAAGCTGCTGGTCGAGCCCCAGAGCGCAGGCGAGCTGCGCGTGCACAAGTCCCTCTACCAGCTCGTGTACCGCTACAAGTTCATATACAGGTTCGGGAGGCAGTTCGACGAGTTCTACCCCGTGATGTGCCACGCCTACGAGAACCACTCCAAGAGCGTGTACGAGAGGGAGTTCGAGAAGTACCTGGAAGGCATCTCGGACCTGATCGACGACGCGCGCAAGCTGAGCCTCGCGATCGGCGTCCTGCTGCGGAGCTACGAGTGCCTCATCGACAGCGAGGCGAACTTCAAGAGGCGGATGGACGCCGACTTCTCCACCGCGCAGATATTCAGAGACACGAGCGAGGTCATCATCGAGTTCATCGGAGACATGTTCAGGCGCTCCAAGCTCGTGACGCTGACGTCGGTGGGGATCGTGCTGAGTGGCCCGGAGTCGCAGGTTGCCGAGTTCGAGGCGTTCAGGGGCGAGCTCCTGAGGCGCTACCGGGTGCTGGAGGAGCTGTTCCTGAAGAGCGAGCGCGGAGCGGAGGTCAGCTGGGGCAAGATATCCGACATGAATGCGATGCTCGGCGCGAGCTGCTTTGAGACGCTGAAGGACGGCCTGCTGCGCGCGTACACCTACAGTCTGGCCAAGGACGCACAGGACGGCGGCACGAAGCAGTACCTGGCCAGCATGCAGCTCCTGCACTCGATCGCCTCGGACTCGCCGATGGTCAGGGACACGCTCGAGCAGATGAAGGACGGCCTCCCCCAGCGCATCATCCACCACGTGTTTGCCTCCGGGGACGAGTGCAGCAACACAGCACAGACGCTAGAAATGCTCGACCCGCAGAAGAGCGGATACGGTGCAACAGTGAGGCTGCTGCATGATGTGATTGTTGCCAATGCTGAGGGCGAGCTGAGGGGCCGTCTGGACGAGCTCTTCGCACAGAATACCGCGGCGGACAGCCAGTAACGATCTCGGCTCTGCATACATCTGCCTTGCCATTGCGCTACCCTGGCTGCATGGAAATGCGCCGGTGTTTCGATGGGCTGCTGTGGTTGCGGGAGGGGCCGCTCTGCCGGCCTGTTGTATCCAGTAAATTTTCTGTTCAATAATACACCACCGAGCAGTTTTCCGGATGTCTGTTGCTAGTGCACAGATTGGTGCCCGATCTCTCCGTCCTCGACTGCGCCATCTGCCCTGGCCGCATGTGCGCCTCGGTTGAGCACTGTTGGCTGTTGGTGCCTGCATCCTAGTCACCGCAAACACACAGGCGAAGGGGCACTACAGCGCGCAGCCTCGCCAGCCCCACAATGCCATTGTCCAAAATACAGCCCATGCATGCGCCCGAGCCACTCCCGCGCGGCATATACGTGGTGCTCCAGCTCGTGGATATCTCGCGCCCGCTGCTGTCGCAGCTCGATGCAGCCCCGCGTGCGCACGGCGTGCACAAAGTAGTGATCGCCCGCGATGGCGCTCCGACAGTTGTCTACATACTCGGCCCAGTCACCTTCGGCACCAACACGACGATAGAGACCCTGCATGAGCTCGCTGCGCCGATAATCGCCGAGGGTGACTACCGACTGCTCCACAGGACTGAGCTGCTGCACAACACCAGCCTCATAAGAAGGCTCCTCCAACAGCACCAGGATAGATGACAGTGTCCCTACAATCTATAAATTTACTTGAAACCCTACAATTCTTCTCCTTGTATACTAAGCACCGTATTCTCAACTGTATTTATCAATCCGGCCTGCCGCCCCAAAGCTGCTTCCTGGTCGCGTATTCTCCCATAGTGTTGGGTCCGCGTATGGTCAGCGCCATCCGGACTGTATCTTTAATTCTGAATACTCTCCACAGATCTTTGATCAATTTTCTGCTACTCCAGCCTCTTATGTGCATGGTGTAGCTCCACGCAGGTGCTGCGGGTTAGTGCGATGTGCTTTAGGCCGGGCAGGTATTGTTGGAGGCGGATACGGCCTGCATATGTGCCCTGACGCAGGTGTTGATGGACTACTGGTACTTGTTGTGGATGGTCGTGGCGTGCACTCTATCTCAGTTGCAGATGGCGGGAGTCTCCGTGAACTATCCCCTTGTTTACATCGTCTGCGATATTGAATGGCTGCTACATTGTTCAAAATTTTGGCACCCAATGGAAAATGCGCGCGCGACTACCAGTGTCCAGACGGATGACCTCCCCAGGCGCATCCGGCAGGCCTTCGAGCTGGACAGCATCGATCTGATATGCTTCCTGGCAGAGCTCCTTGCAGGCATCACGGAGGGCAGCTCTCCCAGGATCCTCGGTCTCCTTTGCGACGTACTGGGCCGCGAGGTTGCTGTGCAGCCGCACCTCCAGAAGTCTTTCATTTTCTATATCTCTAGGATCATGCACATGCTGAGGAA